>JADDOH010007495.1:0-18420 GCA_016648135.1 Agrypnia vestita
CTGGAAGAACTTTGAGGAAGACATATTGTCTGCCTCCTTGGCCACTCGTCAGGCCCACTGTATCACTGGTTGCTGGTGCGGCGGCTGCAGTACTCGTCGCACCTGGGCCGCCAGCCTTTGGCGCCTTGCGCGCCGGTCCTCCAGTTGATGGTCCAAATCTCCCGCCGCGCCTTCCATTGTGCGGCGGGTTGTGGTGCCTTGCTCCGTGTAGTGTGTGGTGGTGGGGTTCACGGCAGCCCTTGGTACCACATGGTTTGCTGGTACATCTTGATGAGTGGTGGTTCTCTTTCAGGCAATTCCAGCATACCTGCGTTCGTCGCACAATATTCCATCGTTCTGGCAGGGGTCTTTTCAGGTATGTGTTGCACGTAGCCAGGTGGTGCTTTGTCATGTGGCACACTGGGCACGTTTCCTGCCGTGGTTTCGGGCGGCGCTCCTCGTCCACATTGTCCACGCTCATATGGTGGACCTGTCCTCCGCGGTGGTTGATCGCCCTTTTTGATCGGCAACCTACATGTTGAGCTGGTCGCAGTAGGCCGGACAGCCAGTCCGACAAGTCTTTCACTGTAACGTTCACGTAATCGTTTCTTCGGTTATGCAGCCATATTAGACGCGCCGCCAATGGTAGTTTCTCTACCATTTCTGTTAGTAGTTGAGGTGAAGTGAGGTATTTGTTGTCGAAACCTCGTACTGTTGCCACCACATTTCGTATTGTGATGGCATAGTCGCTCAGCGCGTCCGTTGGTGCGTTTGCAGGTCTCGGGGGGTGGCGGCGCACCTTTTCCAACATACTTTCTATGATGTCGGCTGCATTCCCGAAGCGATCTTGCAATGATTGCATAATCTCAGCTACGTTGCTAGGGTCCACCAGTAGCGGCGCAACGGCTTCACGAGCTCGGCCCTTCAGGGCAGACTGCAGACGGATCAGGTTCTCCGCCGTGGACAGCCCGCACAGCGTTGTCGATTGCTCGAACTGGGCGGAGAAAGTTGGCCAGTCGTATGCATCTCCACTGAAGTTGGGCAGCTCCTTCGCTCCTGACTGCCGCGCCAGGATTGCTGATACCTGAGCAGCTGGGTTGCTCAGGGCTGTGGTGTCGGCTTGTCGATTCTTTTGAAGCACCTCCTCTATGATGGTAGTCAGGGTTTCCTTTGGGTCCCGTTGGTTGAGGACCCATTCCCTGGTGAAGGTGCTTGGTTCTGGCACGGCACTGCTGGTGGAAGCCCGCCTAGTCCGGTCCTCCTCGGATGTCGTGACGGTGGCACCCCTGGGTGGGCGCCTGGCAATGGCGCTATCCAAAGGGGCCCCTGCAGGGTCACCATGGTTATCCCGGCCTGCCCCGGGTGGCCCCATAGCTGGGGGTCCAGGTTGATGTTGATTCTCGAACGTCGGTCCCTTTTCAGGGCCATCATCTCTCGTCCGGCTTCCAGCACGAGAGCCCTCAGGTGGGCGTACGTCCTCGTACGTCGAGATGCCGGCCGCTGCAGTGGTTGTCAGCCTCGCTCCAGTGAGGCTAGCTTGCCGCGGTTGCTGCTGGTTGGCTTCAAGCATACGGACCAGTGTGTCCGTATGGCGGCGCTCCCTGCGCAGCTCGTCCCTCAGACGTCGGATGGTGTCCTCGGTCGTGGATGACCGATAAGAGCCACGGTCTGACACAGAACGGGTCCGCTCTGAGGCCGGTGGCTCCCCTTGGTAGAAGTCGTCTTCCTCCATGCGTCCAGGTCTTTCTCCAGACTGCGACATCTTGAGCGTCGTACAGGATCCCCGGCTCGAAGGACCAGTTGTTCCGTACAGAATACGCGAAGATATGATGCGCAGGTCTCCCGTACTTGACTCGTAGAACAGACCAAGACTGTACAGCGGTAATCGTAAACCCGCTGACAGTGGTTGTTCTAAATATTCACAAAAGTGAATTATCCGGTTGCAAGTAGTCCAGTTGAAGTTCCAAAATCCAAAAACAGTAGGTAGAGCAGAGGTCAGAGGTGTTGAGTAAAAGTCAGAAGAAGTGGTCCAGACGGCGTATAAAGCACAGAACGGAATGAATCTGTACGCCGACGGAAGTTTAATTTATACACAAATTTAATACCTCCCGGCTTATTTCCGGGAGCCAATCACAGAGAGTTTTTATCGCGCGTTCGCGCACGCGAAATTGTCTAAAAAATAGCTCGGAAAGTTTTATTTACAGAATTCAAAAATTATTTAGAATTTTTACGCCACCCCCCCGGGGTTTTCATCACGTCATTTACATGGTGCTATGTCTTGCTTATAGCATGACGTGATTGCCTGGACCCGCAAGACCGAAGTTAATTTTTTATCAAAAAATATATACCGATCGCAGCGGTATTTGCTCAGGAAAATTTCACAATTAAATTTATAAAATTTGTTAACTATGGTTTATACATGTTTGTTAATGCAGTTTATAAAGAGCCCACATGGGTGTAACTTTTGATATCAGTTTTAGTTATGTACAATAAAATTTCAGTCATTTATAAATATTTCAAAGTGGGTCGCAAAAAATTAATTTTCATTTATTTTTCAGGTGCGCCCCTGACAAGGTAGGTATGTAAAAACATGTAAAATGGGTAGATTCTTATGCAAGGAATTCAACAAAAAATATTTTAAGTTGATCCGGCTGTTGTAGCGTCTGTAAGACAGTTTCAAAGTTTTGACTGAAAAATGACCCTTATCGACATTGGACCACTGCTGATAGTGGTTACGTAAAAAATGTGAAAAATTTTACTTTTTTATTTACATGATTTTCTTTCAGATTTTAGTCTAAATGGCTTTGTTTAGCAAAAATATTATGGTTTGATACCAATTTCATTGAAAAAACCCTCGTTTTTCGTAAATATAAGAAAATCAATTTTGGGTCGAAAATTCTCGTATTTGTGGGTACAAATACCGTTTTTCGGTGGCTGTCGCGCCCGGGACCTTATTAGTGATGAGCCCCGTCGCTAGGCCTATAAAACACTGTTAGTTATATGTAGATTTCTCCGAGATCTGACAAGATATGGCTTCGCGACTTATCGGAAACAATCGGTCTGCAGCCCGTTTTTCCTTCGCATACCAACTCTCTGTCCTCGGATACATATGTAGAAATATTAAACAATATTTCGTAATTCTGTCTGTCAGGCCATACAGTTAGCCGTAGGAAATAATATTTCCTGTATCTGTCTTTCCGCCATACAGTTGGCCGTCACTCGGAAATATTCAATAATATTTCTTATATCTGTCTTTATGCCATACAGTTGGCTACACTCACCACCCCGGTCTATCGCAACAGCGATTTTCTCGTTTATTGAAAATAAACATGTGACAAAGTACATTCATATATGTCAATATTTAGGTTCTTACAATAATATGTAATAATTTAAACATGTCACAACTATTTTATTTTCATAAATTTTCATACATAAATTTGTTCACAAATTTATCAAAGCATAGGACCCGTCTTTACGGTCCTCAGGGTGGTGATGACGCACCGGCGTCCTGCCCGGTCGCCCGTGAATAAGATGACGTCACAGGTCCACCTTGATCGGTGTCCGCAGCGAGCCATGGAACTCGGCAATGTCATCTTCTTTGAGGAGGCTCTTTTCAGGGCTATCATTCATCCTGTCCGTTACAGTAATAATTGTCAGATACTGGTATCTTATACAGTAACACGTTTTTAAAATGAAATTTAAAAGTATTGGAATGTTTTAATTTATTATATGGGTACAAATTTTCATGTCTACTCGAAGCAGCGTTAGTTTACTTGTAAAGTTTCGAGGAATCAAATATAATAATTTCGTTATCTGTCCGTCCGTCCGTCCGTCTTTCTGTCTGTCTGTCTTCTTCGAGTAACGTCCGTAATTACGTTCGAATTCACGGCTAAAAACGAAACGTCCGGAGATGGGGCTTGAACCCCGGGCCAGCAAACCCAAAGACGGCAACGATAACGATGTTGCGCCTGCATTACCATACCATTCAAAAATACAGTACATATAGGACTTAGCAAAGACGCGAACCATTTCATGTTCCACCCAGCACAATCGCCAGAGTTTTAAATAGCATTCACTGCTGTTAAAAAAATGTTCAAATATTTCGAAAAAAGTTGTTATTACTATTTCATGGGTGTCGGCTATAAATAAGTAAATATTTATTATTTAGGAACCGGCATGTAAACGTACGTTTTTGACGGGTAATAGATAGTTGAAGGATATTTTTGAGTGAAGAGTCATTAAGGACTCTATCCGAGTAAACATTAGGTAGTTATTGATTTTGTGAAATTTCTATTCCTGTAAACATTACCACCGCAAGTGAACTCGTGAAACCTGTCACTATTTTCACATTTGCTTGAAAATGTACACCTCTAAATTGATTCCAGTTGTGTATACATCAACGCAGCGATCAGAGCAATTTAAAAAAATATTTTTTTAATTTAAAACGAATAAGTTAATGGATCGTTGTTTATTTACAAATCTTGTTGCAAAAAATAAAAACCTTCATTGGATCACCCCGGGGAATCACCGCTGAAGGAAAAAGCCGCGCGAAGAAGAGACAGGAATTGTAGACGAATTGCGACGACAGATGGCAATGACGGTCTTCATGGTCTTCGCTAAAATCTTCAAAGGATTGCTGCAAGATGATGATGATAGGGGGTGGATTTCAAGTATTTTGTAAAAACTGTTTCGAAAGGTAAGAACAACATTTAGTTCCTTAAAATCGAACCTCATTTAAAATTATATTCAACTAAAAAAAATTGTTCTTAATGAGGCTAAAACAGTCTGTAAAAACTTTTTTATTCGCTGTTTATGTATGTCTATTTCTCACCGGTAAAAAGATCCGGGAGTAAATGAAAGTATACAAATATTATAACACAAGGATCTCAAGCAAGGAAAGTCTGTGGGTGCGGCGGAGGTCCGCCCGATCTGACGGCGGAAACACAATCCCTACGATTTTGATTTCATTGACTTACGCATATACTGTAGTCGCTCTTAGTACTGTGGCTATGTTAAAAAATATTTTCTTATTTTTTATATATTATTATTTGCCATTCAGTTAAAATGATTCTGATTAACCCTTTGGGTTTGCGTATTTCATTCATGATGGTTTTATTTTTCAATGACATATCTATATGTAAGCCTAATTAATGAGCCCCCCTGAAAATGTGTTGGACCATCGAAAGGCTTAACAACGACAACCAGTAAAACTGGTTGTTTCCTGTTAATATATTTTATTGGGTGAAGCATATTTGTCTGAAATAAGCTATTGTCAATGTTTACATGGTTGCCACTATTGCGTACCTACTACCGAAGCTTGTATTTACATTACAGCGTGTAGTATATTCGTAAATACCTCGTAAGCGTTAACGCTAATATATACCGTTAACATTACAAGTCAAGCATACTACAGTAGCCGGCAAACATCTTGAAATTCTGCGGCGTAGTGGGGGGAAGTTTCATCTACCTTTCTACCAACGAGACCCAAATTTCGTCTTCTGCGCATTCCCCCACTTAGCCAAAGAATTTCATGAAGTTTGCCGGCAACTGTACAGATAGACGATTTAAAATCACTTATCGAGACCAGATGTGTATGAACATAATTAACCTGATTTTACTTCTATCAAAGATTCTTCTATCAATCTTTAGACGAATTTCCATGTAAGCAAAGTAAAATTTCAGTTTTCTTGAAAGCGCGTCTCACACGCCACGATGTAATCTAATCCCGGAATTTGGTTATATTCCCGAATCAGGTTCATATCCGTTGGTTATCAAATATTATTTTATGATTTTTTCTATACATCTTTACACCTAGATACATTTTGAATACATCTGTACACCTTTTTACCTTACACAACTAGAAATTCTAGGACCACTAAAATTTCAAGGACCGATAGGGCAATAGGATCCCTAAGACTTTTGGGACCGCTAGGACTTCAAGAAGTTCCATTAGTCCTTGCGGTCCTATTTTACTAGAGAATGTAGTTAGTGACAATGAAAATGGTTATAAATGAGTAAGACAAAAACCTAACATTATAAGAACGTATAGGAAGGTCCCCTCAGGTTCGATTCCTTCGGAGAGAGGTTTCCCGTGGTTCTCTCTTCACTATGGCAAATGCGAAGAAGCTCCGAATTCCATATCACTATCCCTTCCCATCAAAGGCAGTAGCTAGAGTAGTATAATGAAAGTCCCATTGAAGTACACTATATCCCTTGTACATAACAAGCAAGGCCAAAAATAAAAGACACTCCCATCTAAAAAAAAAACAAAATTGATCCTAACGGTCCCAGAAATCCTGGCTGTCCTAGAAGTCCTTACAATCCTAAAAATCTTAGAAGCTCTGCGGGTCCATACTTTTTACTTTCACACAGTTTTAAGTAAGGGTACAGTCGCCGGCAAACTTCTTGAAAATTTTTGGCGTAGTGGGGGAATGCGCAGAAGACAAATTTTGGGTCTCGTTGGTGGAATGATACATGCGCAAACTCTCCCCCACTATGGTGAAAAATGTTCAACATGTTTGCCGGCATCTGTAAGCGACATCTAAGCTTGTATATTTTTTTCAATATAAAGATAAGCTGGAAATATTGAAAAAATGCAATATTTGATGTCGCGTAAGTCTGTAAAGTATAAAGAATATTTTCTGTTCAAAACTGAGTGAAAACGACACCCCCGATGCACTCTGCATAATATATCGATAGCTTAATATTAAGGTGATTTGGCTGTAATTATTTGCCTTATTTGATTGAATGGAAAGATAAACTTTCAACTGATTTAATTTATTGTGTACAGAAGAATTTTGATTAACTGTTCGAAGAATATTTTTTTCTTCTCTATGAAGGCTTGAACTTTGTGGTGACATTATTATTAAAATAAAACACGAATCACCTTGAAATTAGGAAAAACGTTAATATTAATTCTAATATAATAAATTCACAGTCAAAATTTTTGCATAATCTTATTTTGAATATTTTTTCACTTAACATTCCATCCTCTCCAGATGACCTATAATAATTAACACCTCAAACCCCCCCCCCTCACCTCACCAACCCCTTACCCACTCCGTTCACCGTAACACATTTGCTTGGTTTAACTTTTAAAATTTTTAGTACACAAATAATCCTGATAATAATAATGTAGATTGTTTAATCTAATAAAGTGGTCAAAACAAAGTAATTTGTGTTTTATTTTAATAATTTTAATTACTTTAAAAAACGCGTTACATCTCTCAAATACCTAACTCTTTCTTCTTATCAGATTTTTAACTTTTCTTAAATACATTCGTAATGGTTTTACAATATTGTAAATGTAACATGTTATATGAAGATCTTTACGTAGTAAACAACGTAGAAAAGGTCGCCAGAAAAATCAGCACCTAACGACCTAACCCCATTTTTCGTGGCGGACACCATATACGTTAATGAAAATATTTGGAACATCAGAATGTTCCCAATATTTTCAAATTTAACTTTACCTCATCGTTAATATTTTAATCGTGAGGCCGTCTTTTATACCGATGCAAAATCTAAACGGGCGTCTTTGTGTATGGGTCTTATTAAATATTTTTTGGAGAAGTTAACCATAAACATTTTAACTAAATAACTAGAAAAACATTGTTGTCTTTGGATATTTGTGACAGACGCTCTTGACGTTGGGTTGTTGCTGTCGTTATTTAGCTTTTATCAATCGAAGAATGTTGTGATTTGTTTATCATGTTTTAGAATTGTTATTTAATAATTACGTAAATATGTTAAACTCTCTTTTGAGTTCTAATCGGAAAGAGATATCGCCAACGAAAGTGGGGCATGTTTTCGTTTCGACAACATTTACATAGCGATGTTAATTCACATAAATTAATAACTTTTTCCAATATTACGGTGACTTGAACAATACAAGATGGAGAAAACTTGTAGGTGTTGTTTGGGCACGAGTGCGGTTGAGCATATATTCAACAAGGTTGAGGATATGGATGATGGAAGTCTCACTTATTCGGAAATGATCGCCGCCTGTTCATCGTTCTCGGTTAGTTGGCATGGAAACACGAAGTACATAACATGATCATAGGTGGCGTTCTCACTGACAAGATGATATTGAAGTTAATACTGTCCTGGAAGGGAAGAATTATCTAATTAACACCTCCAGATAAATTGTCGAATACTTATCATCAAATAAATTCGGTGGTCAGCATTGGCCTCCCCCCAACTATAACTACTAATTTAAAAATGAAATATTAAAAAACATTTTTTATATTTTTGTGGCATTCAATAGAATAACCAATTCTAAGATAAAATGTTAGGCAGATGAATCATGTCACATCTTGTTTATATATTTTCAAATATTTTATTGTCAACGGTATAAAATAATCATATCTCACCCCGAGTACAACACGAAGAATCAAAATATCTTTACAAAAAAAAATGTTTTTGAGTTAAGGAGTTGTAATCAACCTGAGGCATCAAAAAATGCATTTAAGTTTTGTTTTGACGTTTTAACTATTATACATAAAAAAAAAAATTTAATGATAAAACAAAATTTAAAAATGATAATATTATTTACATAGCTTAATATTTTTCATTTACAAATTATTTAAAAAATTTCAAAATGGCAGAACAAATGCAAAGGTCCTTCGTGACGTGCAAATCTTGTGGAGATAATGATGTAGCGATTTTTTGAGTGAAATTAAAAAGTTAATTATTTTCCTGTTAAATAATCTAATGTCTGCAATGAAGCATACCGAAAAAAACAAAAAAAATGTGCTGCTTCGCAACAGTTATACAAACGGTGTGGTGCAGCACGGTCCTGCTTGTTAGTCGAGAAAAATGTC
Source organism: Agrypnia vestita (assembly GCA_016648135.1). Classification (NCBI taxonomy): domain Eukaryota; kingdom Metazoa; phylum Arthropoda; class Insecta; order Trichoptera; family Phryganeidae; genus Agrypnia; species Agrypnia vestita. The sequence continues at coordinate 8,802 of JADDOH010007495.1, forward strand.
TACCAGGAGACGATTGTGTAAGACCAATATGAAAGCTTTTGCTCTTAAAACGGTCCTGGGTATTGCTTGACCACAATAACTTGGCGTGTGGCGGCTTTGGAACTAAAACCCGCCACGCCCGCACCCGGCGGTAACCCCTCGCCCTGTCATTCAGTGCAATTTTGTGTTTGCTCGGGAGCTGTGACATCTTGATTACCAATGTACACTGAATTATTACGTCCAAAACATCCTAAACAGTCCAGGATGGTGCAAGAACAATTGCCAGTGAAGTATTAAAGTTTTGCGAAGCTGAAAAAGCAAATAATGGACCGATATTACCGTCTGACAGTTTGACAGATAGAACGGCCGCCATTATGGCTTGGTTTCTTTAGTGCTGCCCGACCAAATTTCTGTTAAAGGCTACGACACCGGTCACCGGACATTCTGTACATTATGTATTGTGTAATAAATTTACACCCTGGCAACTTCTGTTACGCGACAGGGACGCCCTCCCTCGCATGTCAATTTATAGTGGTCGCATTCTAAGCTGTGGCTACCATTCACAGTACTAAGAACAAATACAATGCTTACAGTAAAACAAAAATTCTAAAATTACAAAAACAAAAATCTTTAAGCTCCATTATCTCAGAATGCATATTTTGGAAAGATGATTGCCTTTCACTCGAGGCGCGATATCATTTATGGGAGAGCGTTAATTAGAGATTGTGGAATGCATTGTCAATTTCATCTGTAGAGTATGATTTAAAAATAGTAACTGGACTACATCAATGCATCATTGCTGGATAGACTATTTGAGATTGTGGCAAAATGCATTGCGGATGGTTTTTTTTTTACCATCACTATTCTATACCCAAGTCTTGCCTGTATCAACATATTTTTCTTGCAAGATAGAAATAGTACTATTAAATTTGTACTTATGCAAAATCATTTTTATCTTGGCAGGCCTGGATTTTCTAAGTGTACTTACTATACCCTGCAACCCACAGTCCTGAAATTGATAGGGCCTCGGGGCTGTAACATCAATAGAATTTGAAAAATTCAAACTTTTATATTTTAATAAAACGATTTTACAAACAAAAAATAAATCAATGCGTATTATAGATGTCTCACAGAGACGAAACTGTATTTTTGTGGGAAAGTAGGTATAGAAGGCTTTTGGGTGTACGTAGGGCTTACGACCTATCATATGGCCGGCTTAAGTGATCACTTTACACAATGTAACGTTCGCCATTTCCACCCATGATAGAATATACCACGTCTATTAATTATTGGAATTTGTATATATATTTAAATTATGTACCACTCTTTACATATGAGTTGTAACCATCCTCCACGCGGCCTGCACCAAAGCTTTTTCATTCACCCTAAATGCTCATAAATGTCGCTAATGAGACCTCTATAGTTGATTATGAAATTTTTGATAGCAATATACTTTATCTGTGTAATGAAATTCATCCGAATTACTAGCATTGCACTAGGATACGCTGGAAATATTATTTCAAATTTTTATTAAATTCATTTTTACAAGTATTTTTCATCCATTTTCTATAATATACATTGATTGATTAATGATGTCCCTGTGATTAAAATCCAGCACTGTTCTGAAAGATTTGAACGTACTCAAAATAATCTGAACAAAAAATAATGTTTAAATAATTTGTTATGGGGCCTACAACTCCTTTTTTAAGACAACTCGTATTGCATACATTAATAGTGAGTTGCTAATGTCACTTCTAACTGTCTTCCATCATTTATTTAAAATGTGATTTTAATTAATGTTTCAACCAATTAATTCCTTAAGTATGCTATATTAATTTTATAAAAATTTTGTGAAAAACCTTCCTTCAATATGTAGTTGTCAAAGAATGTAGGCATTCGTTTGTTTCACAGTCCAAGATGTTTGGAGCATGCGACACCAACACCATACCCTGAAGGTGTCCAGTGTAGGAATGTTCTTAGGTTTTCACAATTGTTCAGTATCTTCTGGTTTGTGTTTTCTGGAATATTACGCCGCGTTTTTATGACCTTTCTGATCAACTCATCGGGTGATATGATGTTACACATCAGCCCTAATGATGGACCCTGCAATGGGATCCGAAACGTCAGCCAGAAAGGTTGACGGCATAATACCTCAGAAAACACAAATCAGAAGTGTCCAGTGTGTTTTATAATTTTTTTTCTAGATCTTTTAAATAATTTCTTAAAATATTTTCTTCTCAGACAAATATTTCTCGCTTTACAGGCTAGCCCCACAGATGGCCTCCCATCGAAAATCTGCAAAAAATGTGTTTCCGATCTGAAACAAGCGTATAGTTTCCGTGTAAGATGCGACAAAACTTACAACGCTCTCAGGTGCGTCACCAGCTTGACAGTAAATCTCGGAGACACGATACTCTCGCGTAACTACGTTGATGTTCCGGAGTCTGATAACCTGGGCTGTGATGCTGTCGTAGGAAATGATTACAAGGAAGTGAAAGACATTAAAATAGAGTTTGATGATAATTCTCTGGACATTCCACTCTCAGCTTTCGACTGTGACATGGGGGATCAGGATGACTTCATTGTGGAAAGACTGGATGAGACTGAACCGTTCAAAGAGGATATTAAAACAGAGCTAAGTATGTACATCTGTAAATGTAAATTTCTAATATCTTAGAATAGATGAATCATAGTTATTAACAAATGAAGAACCAACCTACAAACTCCTCCAACGTACAGCCCTTATGGATGATTAAACGGCTTACAAATGTCCACAAAAATTGTTGTGAATTACAACAACAGGCAACAACAACGACCTATCAATAATCTTCTCCAACGAGTACATTGATATAACATTGCATTATTTATTTAATGACTATTAATTATTCAAAATATTTTTTCTTATTGAACAAATGAAAAATGTGGAATATGGTGTCATGCCTTATTTTTTGACAGATAAATCTACTATATTTCGAAGCTCCAAAGCATATAATACAATGATAAACGGATTATTAACTTTATATATAAGATTGTATCAAGTGTTAATGAGTTACATAAGCTGTTTTAATAAAAATCCATTTCATTTACTTGATTTAATCTCAATTTCTAGGTAACCATCAGGTTAGCCTGCGTCAAGGAAGACCTTCCAAAAAAAACAAATTGAAAAAGGAACTGAAACTAAAGATAAAGCTTTGTCCAGAGTGCGGTTTGACCTTCAAACGCAAGGTGGAGCTCAGACGTCACATGAGGACTCACCCGTCCTACGTCGAGGAAAAGTATTTCTGCAAAATCTGCCAGAAATGTGGGTAACTCTGTTTTAATACAAGAAACATCTTTAATAGTGCAATAGTTATCGATTTATGTATTGAATTTCTAGCAAACTTGTTTTTTCATCATTATATTTTTTTATTAAAGAAAAGCAACAAAAGAAGTCATGATATCTTGTTGTCCTGAAAATGAGACCGGTTCATATATTTATTTTTTCTCTAAAATGCGTATTAGGGCTTAATTTCAGGGATCTCTTATTTTTTCAAGTTAAACAATCTATATTTATTGAAATATAAAATCTAACTGCAAATTATAAACTACACATTATTTTATAAAGCTTTAGAATATGCAATACTAGTTTAAAATTTCACAAAAAAAGGTTCATTAATAAAAACAATCAGGGTTTGAGAATGTATATCCGTGGCTTGATTTTTATTTTTGATATATATCCGAAAAACTTTCTGCAGTCGTTAATATATGGGGCTAGTTGTATTTTAAAAAGTGCTACAGGTTATTTTTTTTTATATCTGCGGTTGTTACTAGATGGCGCTAGTTGTATTTTAAAAAGTGCTACGGTTGTTTTTTAGTTAAATTTGTTTTATATAATCTGTTTTTAACACGACATTAGAAAGAGCAACTTTTATAACTATATATAATAATTATTGCATATATTAGCTTATTCCAGTATGCTGCAATTCATATATTTAATAAATTATAATCCATGTGCAAAATAAAAAAAATATTTTTCCTAATTATTTCGAGTTTGTATCAATCGAGGTGTGCAAAAAAGTTTGGATATATGTATATCCAATTTTTGATATATATCGAAAAAAAAATTAGTATAAAAATCCGATTTTTCCAAACCTTGGAAAAAATACGTACGATGAAAAAATGTTCTAAGCTCTCTTCTGCAAAGTAACATATTTGCAGATACTATAGATATATAGATAGAGTACTTTACTTAGGTCACGTCGAAATTATCTACATTTATTCGTTTACAAAAATCTAATTTATTATTTTTAAATCTAATTACATATTTGACAATTTAAGAAATAGGAGTGTTTAACTGAAGACTTAAGACTATGATAAGTATGAAGCGATAAAAATTACAGCTACCACCATCTCTTAAGGAAAATACTATGACATTGCCTAGCCGACAAGCCATTTCGTTTACAAAAAAATGCTCCTCGGACTTACATGCACATCAAGCTCCGACCGCCAGACGGTATTGCAATGAGAATATGGGTTCGTTGATTAAATAAAATCCAAAATTGTACTTTATATAGCTAGAATACTACACATGATACACATTGCTTTGTGGAAGAGGTATATTGTAAGAAAAATCGAAATGTCAGTTGACAATAAAATAACATTTATTCATTTAAATAAAAATGAATTCGCCTTTTCACAAGTTTAACAAAATTCAAATAATAAAAGTAAAGTTATTCTAGATTACGCAAATTGCACTACGATTACTTCAAAGTCAGTTCAATTACATGAAAGATAAATTTATTGAAACTAAGATTTTCATACAAAAATAGTATAAAGGTCTCATTTAAGGCCCATCATGGTATATTTAACAAACAAAATTTAATGATATCTAGTGCACCCTGATCAGCAAAATTCAAGGGATAATTACAATTTAACTGACAATTAAAAATAAGGACAAGAGAACATCCTATAAGACTGCTCCAATATCACCATAAAGTTGAAAGAAAGTTCTATAGCAGGTTCTGTGGTAATTCTTGAATAAGACAACTTGAGAAAATGTTACTTAAATCCAGTGAAATTTCATATAGGTTATGTGTGCTCCCAAAGCGCAGCCTGTTCTGTCTGGTCAGTTCTGGACATCATTTATTTTCATCATATTATAAATCTTGGGAAATCCTCCGATAGTTTATATAAAAGTTATGACCATTATATGCCAGCTATGTTGTCACAAATTCTAGCGGTTCGCAGGTAGCGGACACGGTACCGCGTGACGCGGGCCCTTATAACAAAAAAAAACTACAAATTAAAAACAGATGACAGCTAAAGACGTTAATAATATTTGTATAGTGTGGTATAATCACTTCCTGAGTATGATAAGTTTTCTTGAAATAAGGAAGAAATTGAATACCCGATCTTGTTCAGTAATTATCACTTTATTTATAAACAATCCTCTGCGTGCGACCGTCAGTGCCCGAATGGCGTCGCTCGTTTCCCCCGCTTCCTACCGCATGCATTCATCTCTTTCACACTATCACTACGCACTCCTCATACACCACTCTACCACACTCCCCCAATTAACCCAAAAATACCTGATCTACATATTACAATACATTATATAATATTACAACACATAATATAATAATACAATATATAATACACAACCCTTAATTCCTATAACAATTTTCCTTTATTTTTTTTTTGGTATATGTGTTTGTAGGTCATCTAGGATATCGAAATCCCCCTCTTCGTGGTCTCAGCCTGTCTCTCCACGGAGTGCCTTCTGAAAGAGAAGAATCCTCATTAGCCATGGTCTTATTGTCCACTTCATAAAGTGGACCCAATTCATTCATACTCTCAGATTCATTATTTTTCTCTTCCCAGTGTACCCTCCTTCCTACTAAGTGATCCATATGTCTTTTCCATTTTAATTTTCCCATAGTTTCCACTATAAAATTCCTATTTCCCAATACTTTAATAACTGTAGCAGGTACCCATTTATTTTTCGAATCTCTGAAGTCTCTTGTCATAACCTTAGAACCAATTTTAAAATGTTTTCCCCTTTTCTTCCCCCCATAATAAAATTTTTGCCTGTTCTGTTTCCATTTCATTCTCTCCTGTATCTCTCTGTTAATCCTAACAAAAGATTTACTATCGTCTGGTATCAACGTATCAAAAATTGATCTAATTTTTCTACCGATCATTAGCACGCTAGGTTCAACACCTGTCGTAATTGAAGGTGTGTTCCTAAAATCTACTAAAAATTTTAATAATCTCTCTTCATAATTTTCCATTAACCTGTTGTTAATTATCATTTTTTTAAGAAAATATTTCATTGTTTTTACGGCATTTTCCGCTAAACCATTCGAAGCTGGATGGTTAACTGCTGACGTAATATGTTTTATATTCAATTTTTCACAAAATTCTTTAAATTCTTTCGATGTAAATGCTAATCCGTTGTCTGATACTATATAGTTAGGTATACCTAGAAGTGAAAATACTCTTTTTAAGACTCTAATTGTGCAAAAGGCATTTATATTACTTACTTCAATAGCATCTATCCATTTTGATGTCGAGTCTACAATTATTAAAAAATATTTATTCGCTATGGGACCAAAAAAATCTAAATGTATTCTACTCCATACATGTTCTTCTATTGGCCAACTTCCTAATTCGACCCTGCATGGTGAGCTTAAATTTTCTTGGCATTGCTTACATTCTTTAATCGTACGTTCAATATCTGCGTTCATTCCCAACCAATAAAAATAATTTCTCGCTAAATTTTTTGATTTGACGATTCCCATGTGAGATTGATGTATATACTCTAATATTTTTTTTTTTAGAATTGATGGTATTATCAATCTACTATCAAAGAATAAACAGTCATTGAATTCTGATAATTTATCCCTAATTTGCCAATATTTTAAAATATCTCCAGAAATTTTCTTTTTCTCGGGCCATCCATCACATAGATATTTTTTTATTTCCATAAATAACTCATCACTATTGGAATTGTCTCTTATTAATTCTCTATCCAGTTTCGCATTAAACGAAATAAAATTTAAAAATTCAATCTCTACCTCTTCTACATTAATCTCATTAGTAAAAAAATCAAAACTTTCGTTATTTTCCTTTTCTGACAATTTCATTGGTAGTCGAGATAAGAAATCTGCTTTATTGTCTTTCGTATTAATATATTCAATCGTATAATCATAATTTTGTAAGATTAATGCATATCTTTGTAGTCTACTAGCTGTTAATATCGGAATATTTTTATTTTCTCCTAAAATATGCACCAAGGGTTTGTTATCACATGCTAAGATAAATTTTCTTCCATACAAATATTGAAAGAATTTTTTTAAGCCAAAAATAATTGCACTAGCCTCTTTATCCAATATTGAGTTTTTTAATTCCGTCGATGTAAAAGTCTTACTGGCATAAGCTATTGGTCTTTCAATACTGTTTTCGTAAACGTGGCAAATTATTGCTGACATTCCTACATTACTTGCGTCTGTTATGAGTTTAATAGGTATAAAATATTCTGATCATAATGTACCAAAATTTTATTCGACGTTAATATTTCTTTAACCTTCTCAAAAGCAATTTGACAATTATTATCCCAATTAAACTCAGTCTCTTTTTTTAACAAGTTATACAAAGGTTCTAAAATACTCGCTAGATTTTTAATAAAAATCCTATAATAATTTATACCTCCGTTACATTTTTAGGTACTTCCATATTTATAATTGCTTCAACTTTATCAGGCAATGGCTGTACACCCCTATTAGAAATTTTAAATCCCAAATATTCAACTTCTTTTTTATTAAATTCACATTTATCGATATTTACTGTTAAACCACAATCATTTAATCGTTTTAAAGTTCTTTCAGTTTCTTCCTCTAACCCTTCTAGCGTATCGGAGAATACTAAAATGTCATCTAGAAAACATGCAACTTGTAAATCGCTTACCTACTACTGAATTAAGAACATTACTAAAAATTGCCGGCGAAGTAGTCAATCCAAATGGCAAAACTTTATATGCAAATAAACCTAAATGGGTAGAAATAACACATAATTTCCTAGACCTTTTATTTAATCTTAATTGCCCGAATGCGTTTTTTAAGTCTAATTTTGCAAAATATTTTGCCCCTTTCAATTTAGCCATTAAATCTTCTATTTTTGGTAATGGATCTTTTAAACGCCTTAACATAGGATTTAATGTATTTTTAAAATCTGCGCATATTCTAATACTTCCATTTTTTTTTTTACTATAACTATTGGACTTGCCATTTCACTAATATCCATTTTCTCGATTATGTTTTCATCTAACAATCTATTGATCTCTTCTTCTACCTTGTCTTTTAAACTAAAAGGGATTGGCCTTGGTTTACAATATTTGGGTTGAAAATTCGGTAAAACCTCAATATTCACTTCGTAATTTTTAAAACTACCAGTTTTATTTAAAAATACATCCTTATACTTAGTTTTCATTTTATCTAAAAAATAATTATTTATGGTTTTTGTGTTTAATTTGTAGAACTCCATATTTATTTTTAGCGAAATTTAAAATAAATTAAATTTTAATAAATATTATTATTAAGTTCTACGGGTTAAATATTTTTATGTGTTACAGCTGTTTCGGCTTGTAAGGCCATTATCAAACAGTGGATATACCACGTACAAACGACTTATTTATACAATTTTAAGTTACCCCTTCCCCTTTAGAGTAATTAGATATATGTGGTGAAGCCCTGTAGTAATGTACGTTTTTTCCCGGGCACTTATCATTAAAGGTGCCTCGGTTAACGTTATGCTTAATTATCAAAATTCCCCGTTTTCTGCAAGTGTTATTTATAAATATTATTTTAATTTATGTCCTTGATTATTGGTTTTTTAAAAAAATATTTAGAAGTGGAGAGAAGATCATTTTTTGTTGATTATTTAAAAGTTTAATATTTGGATCCTTTTTATATTTATTTATTTCTAGTTGCTCAAGTAAATTCATCCTAAAACCTTTTGTTTCTATATGTAAAGGTTTTGGTTCGTTATCACCTTGCGGGACGTGGTTTTCATTTAATAAATGGGCCGCAAATTTTGACTCTAAATTTTTATTTTTATAGCAGCGCATGTGTTCCGCGAATCTAGTTAAAAAAGACCTTCCCGTTTGTCCTATATATGTGGCATTGCAATCTTTATGATTACATGTTAATTTGTATATGCCACTGTTTTCTAATTTAGGTGTTTTGCTTTTAGAGTTTTTGAGGTTTGTTCCTATATTGTTATTGGTTCTAAAGGCTATTTTAAATCACACTTTTTAATTTCATTAGCTATTTTTACTGAAGTTGGGCCGAAAAATTCTATGCATGCGTATTTATTATTATTATTTTTCTGATTAGGGTATATGAGATTAATTTTATTTTTGTATTTTTTGTTTCTTATCATTTTCTCTATGTCACTTATTCTATAGCCGTTATTAGTTGCAATTTTTTGATAATTTCTATTTCGTCTGTATATGCTTTTTTACTTAGGGGAATACTGACGAGTCTATGCACCATAGAGTGGTAAGCGGATAATTTATGGGACCATGGGTGTGCTGATTTTACATTAATTGTTGTATCAGTGAACGTTGGTTTCCTAAATATTTCGAAAGTATGTTTATTATTGT